>LR736891.1:1014043-1031953 GCA_902654985.2 Oryctes borbonicus
TTACATTATTTTAAGATGGCACAATCCATAGCCATATTAAAATAATGTGAAATGAAGAAAAATAAATAATTTAAAAATTGTTTAAATAAAATATCAAGTGTGTTATATTATTCTAAAGGTATTTTTATATGATAAAGGAATTAGAGCATAGGATTCTGCGTCAAAAAGCGCTCTAATATAGTTTTTATATAAATCAAGCATTTTCACGAATAAAAAAGTTACAAGGATGTTTAAAAATTGCACATTTTAAGAAAACGCTCTGTATCTCTTATATTATATATATATATAATATATATTATATATAAAAATATATATATAAAAATAGGGATTTCACCAATCGATTTCTCTTTAAAATCGAGCTCCAGAAGCTTAGGTCAGTTTTTGTCTAATTCCTTTAGAAATATAAGTTCCCATATTGAAAGTATCGAATTTGGCCCACCTTGTACATTAAAGGATTTATAAATAGATGCAACCTTTTGTCTTCATCTCAGCATGAGTTTCACTATCACTGCTCTACTTAAGATTTATAATTCTATATTAGAAAATATCGACTTAACAATTGGTATACTTTGTGACTTCAAAGGCTTTTGATTGTGTCGAGTACAATATATTTTTACAGAAACTTGAAATATTAGATTTTCGAGCAAAGAGTAGTTTACATTGTACCAATATTATTCAAAAATATTAAACCATATCAACACATTATGATATTGCACACGCATTTGCTACAAAAAAAAAAACAGTTCTAGGTTCGTTAAATCTTACATGAAAGACGTGTACATGAATCGATAAACAGCAAATCTATCTATACACTCCTGAATATTATAGAGTTCGGAATGTAGAAGCATATTTTTCAGAATATTCCGTATTAGGATACTTTCGAGAATGTACAAATCCACAGATTTTCAAAGAAAATTAATTAATTCAACAGGGATTGCCTGCTATATACACTGAACGAGAAATGTACGTAAATACAGCAAAAACGTACGTTAATATAACGATGTTTTTATTAAAATTGGTCCAAAAAACGAGTTTATTATTTTAATAAATGGCTGTTTATCATATCGTTAAACACATACTTTCGTATATGTATTATAGATGTAAAATAAACAGGCTTATTGATATTTATTAATGTCTAATGAAAAACTTTTAAAATTTGTTTCACTTCTGTCAAAGTGGGTTAATAAACGAGTATTTATTATATTGATAAACAGGTTTCAATTTGATAAACGTAGTTCACTACTATAATAAGTTGATTACTTAATATAATAATTTTTTTGTTGCTTTGTCAACGAACACGATCTATTGAATTCATTTTTTTTCTCATCCCACTAAGATTAACAGAAATAATTATCTTTGAACTAACGAAACTGTTCATTTAAGCTCACATCTTCTACTCAAAAACAAACAGATAATATCGGGGATGAGAAATATACCGTTTAATGCAAAAAAGCTGTAATCGGGAGAGTTTTTGAATTATTTTTATGTTGGTTGCGAGTACAACTAACAGTTAAATGAGTAAAATATTGAATCTTCAAATTGCGTTTGACATTTATTGAGACGCTTGACAATTCAAATCCCTTTTTGTTTATAACATTTCCCCACATTATTACAAATACGGTCATAGTTTGAGTGCAACACTCTGTATATCTCGCAGTTGTTTCTTACAATTAATACCGCTGGGTTATTCGATTCAATATTATAGTAAAGGTGCTTTTTGAGTGCCCTTTATTGTTACTTACTTCCGAAACACTCTGCATAGCTGAAAATGTATGTAGGATTTTAAGTGGAATTAAACGTCAAACTTCTATTTAAAACTTTTTTCTACACTACTAAACATATGCCCATCACACAAGTTTATTCCGCAGTACCGTGTTATGAAGGAACTTCAACTTTTACATTTAAACATCACATCTAACTTTTGCTGTTCGAGAACTATATACGAAAAAAAAATGAAAATTAATCAACTTTCGGAGGAGTGTTTTACTGTTTCAAACTAAATTTCCACCAATAGAAAAAAATTTCTCTTGTGTGTCAGAACATATTCTATATCCCTATCGAGCTTCTTCCGATTCAGAATTTGAGACCTGGAGAGCTTTCCTTGTTAGATTACCATATTAACCATTTAGGCTTTAATCAGAAACTTATTTGGTCTTGCTATGATTTAAGCAAGATTTAATTGTGGATGTAGTTGTAACCAAGATAAAAAATAATTCAAAAAAAGGCGCCGATTGCATTTTTATGGTCATTTTGTATATTAACATAACGATAAAGGATATTAACTCACTTTTATGATCTACGTTCCTTATTTTATTGTTTTGAGTGTAACACTATTAAACGTACAGTAGAGTTAATAGCAGCTATTGAAATATTTACAAGACCAAAGCTCATACGCTGATTACACAAAAGAATGTTAATTTCACCAAAATGACAAATCAGCTTCAACCAAATTGGAAAAACGAAAACTGTCTTTACCGCCTTCATCTTCGGAATCAAGTTGCGCGTTTGTTCCAAGAAAAAGTATATTCTTTGTCGATTTCGACACTTTATGTATCTACTTATGCGTATACATATTTATATAGCTATGAATATCTTATCGTCGTGAAAGAGTTAAATCAATATATGAAGTTTTAAATATACAGAAGCCACTTAAATATATGGAGTTGAATGTGTTTGTTTGATACAACAAAATATCTTTTAAGCCAATTCAGAAAAAGAAAACAGCCGCAAAGGTTTAAATACATATAGACGTCAAGAGAAAATATTAAACCCTAGGATAAATGAAGTCAAAGCTAAATTAAAGTTTTAGGTGTCTAAAATTACCACTAAAATTCCCTTAAAAGAGATGTACACTGCTGTTCAGTGAAGTTCGGTCATACAATAAAAATCTATTATATCACACTGTATACAATTATTAATACATAAAATTAGAAAAATATTAAGCATACACTCTTTTCTAAGGGATTAAAGCCATAAATTATTATGTAAAGTAGAAATATTGCGACAACCACAATAAAGTCTCTTTTATTATCATTCCAAGAATTTTCTCGGAAGTACCGATCTTTTGAAACAGGTCGTTTGGGGATTATTAACGAACAATACATTTAGGAAATATACCGCAGTATAATTCTTGTTTATTTATCACGGGCGTAGAGATATAAATTTGCTTCATTTTACTGTTAAACGTGTGTTGGTGTGCATCTGTCGTTTTTGTGCGAAAGTTTTAAGAAGATTTACTTCAAAATGGCACGTGGCAAACCTACCAGTGTAGAAAAACGTTCACGCATTATTACGCTGTTTGAAGAAGGATATTCGGGGCGACAAATTGCTGAAAAAATAAATATGAGAAGTTCAACAGTAAATGACATCATAAAGCGATATCGGACAACTGGAACTATAGAAAATCGTGTTCGTCCTAGAGCATCTAGGAAAACAACAAAAGCTGAAGATTTGAGAATTATATTATTAAGCAAACGCAATAGAAAATTAACAGTGTTACAAATAGCAGCCGAAGTCAATCGCGGCTGTGAAGAACAAGTTTCGGCGAGTACGGTAAAACGTCAACTTCGACAAGCGGACCTTCATGGGCGCATTATCATTCGAAAACCCTTATTAAGTCGGGGCAACAGAGCAAAACGGTTTGAGGTTTTTGGGCTAAACCGACGAGTTTATGTCCGAAGATCTAAAACCGAAAAGTGATCCCGAACTGCATTGTGCCTACAGTGAAGCAAGAGCGCAGTTCTGTGTTAGTGTGGGGATGTTTCTCCTTTGCTGGGACGGGAGATTTATGCAGAGTGCAGGGTGTAATGAGGAAGGAAAATTATTTTGCAATACTCCAGAATCGTGCAGTGCCATCAGGATTGCGTATAATAGGCCGTAACTTTACATTCATGCATGACAACGACCCAAAACACACTGCGTTAGTGTGTAAGAACTATCTAAAGGAGCAAGAAGAACAGCACACCCTGAAAGTAATGACATGGCCCCCACAAAACCCAGATTTGAACCCGATAGAGTTGTTGTGGGATGAACTGGACAGGAGGATCCGAAAAATATACCCAACTTCACAAGAACATTTACGGAATATTCTGCAACATGAATGGATTAATATTCCACAATCTGTTTTAACAAAACTTATTCAAAGAATGCCTAGAATAGTTCGAGCGGTGATTAACAGCAAAGGAGGTTTTTTCGATGAAAAAAAAATATAATGTTCAGTATGTTATATTAGGCCAGAATAACTTTTTATTTATTTATTTTTGTCTTTTTTACCTGTACATACAATAAAATTGCATTTTGTTTTTAGTTTCGTTTGTTTCTGTAACCTTTTCATGTTTTTTACCAACCGGCCGAACTTCTCTGAACGGCAGCGTATATTTACATTTCGTTTACAATAGTTAACGCTACTCCCAAAAATATATATTTTAGATATTTGTGCCACTAGTTTACGGTTTATTAATATCATTATTTTCTCAGATTATTCCAAATTCATTGCGATTGTTTACTTATTTATATAAGAGAAATTGTCGATTTTCCGTAGTGTTACGTGTGTGGTGCAGTTCTTCTTCTTCTTCTTTAAAAAGGAAACCTTGTTGGTTCTCGTTCCTCGCTTGGAAGCTCTGAAACTTAACTAGAACCAGACACGTATTTATTAATATTCTGTCCATCTATGGTCCAACAAATGTTGATAAAGAGTGAAAAGTGAAATGGCATTGTACATGATTGGAAAGCTACCACAATCATCCGTGAATAATACACGATAAGAACTGAGAAATTCTAACTGAAAAGGTTTAGCAAAGCACATGCAATAGAAGCAATGAGATCCATGAAATGATTCAATGAATCTAATGAACAATAATCTATAAGCACTAGTGTTAAATCTTTAAATTTACCTGTATTAAAAATTTGAATACATACATATATATTGCAGATAGTAGCAAACCATTAATGTAAAAAGGGGGATTGATATTAGTCTTGATAAGGTCCCGAATAATCTAAAGAACAGGTGATTGACGCCCTCTTCCACTTGACAAACCTCGCATAGCGAAGAATCATCCGCTCCAATACCATGAAAATGTTTTTCACTCTACAATGTTCGATACGCAAGCGTATAGAGGTGACTACAAATCTTCTTGATGCGCGAATGCCATGAGTCCAGGCTGACGTGCTTTTAATATTCCAGTTTTTCCAATACAGCGTCTATTAATTGTTTCAGATAATGACAAACCGTTAAGAAATAATACGGTGGTACACCGCTGAAAGCTGGTTGCTGAAAGTAAAAATTTCTTTTCTAGATTTTTTAATGGGTCTTGTGTTGTCCCATTATACAATTTTGTTTATACATCATATTAATGGATTAGAACGCAACAGTTTCGCCTGCCTTCCAGTGGTGTTTAACCGTGAGAGGTTGGTGGGATACAGAGCTGCTTCGTTACATGCCTTCCCGGCGATCTATGCTGTGCGCTATGTGTAATACATATCGCAGTGTGAAGTTGTTAAGTGCCGGAATTGAACGGAAAGCATTAAAAATGTTGAAAGTACGTAGAAATGCATCAACTAACAGGGTAAACACGTATTTATGACAATTTCCAGACGTGATATATAATGGCAAAGAAATCAGGTGTTTAGTTTGCGATAAAAGTTTATTATGTTGGAAACCATATATGTGTAGAAAGCATGTAAATAGTGCACCACACAAATTTAAAAAAACCGGAAGGAAATCGTATAAAGAATTTTTCTGTGGTTTAACGATGATGTTAAGTGGGTGCAATATATCGTTTGCAAAAATCGGATAAACAATGTTTCGTCAGCTTTGGAAGAAATACAATCCAACGTGGAAACTATCAAGTCCACAGACGCTACGAAGGTATTATGTGAAAACCGAAGTAAAGAATGAACGGTTGTGATAAAAAATTCGTAGTATCGATTACAGCACGGACAATGACCTTGAAAGGACCGTCATACATAATGTATTAGTTAGAATACTAGACAACGTTGCAATTTCACCCAAGCAAATGTTAATGATGGTTACCGATACTGCCGCGGTTATGCTTCGCACAGGTCAATTAGTCAAAGCTGTTCAACCGAATTCGCTGCACATAACATGTCTACTTCATGCTTTACACCTTGTAGCAGACACTATACGAAAATGTTATCCCGATGTGGATCAACTAATAACACAGACAAAAGCGGTTTTTCTTAAGTCACCGAAACGTATTGAACTCTTTCGTTCACAGTGTCCTAACATACCGGAACCGCCGCAGTCAATTCTTACACGATGGGGTACATGGTTAGAACCAGCATTCTATTAATTTAAACAATTTGAAAAGATCAAATTAGTGATTTTATAACTGGACGCTAAAGAAGCAGCTGCAATAAAGATCCTCAAGTTATAGCAGATTTAAAAACTGCTAACGACAATTACGTTTCAGTAGCCGACGCAATAAAAAATTGCAATACACTTCGTTGTCCTTACAGGATTCGTATGAAACTGTTGACTACGTACAAACAGTGCTACATATTTTAGATGACGAAAAAAGTTTCAGTCAGAGAAAGATTTAATGCTATATTGCGTAAAAAATTGGATTTTTCTAGATTGCGCCATCTTTTTAACAATAGTGTTGCAGAAGATCCGTTATACAAATTCAAATACCATTTTAAGTACGCGAATATTACATCCCAAGATCTAGTCCGATCTTTCTGCGTATAAGCAGGTATGTATATATCGTATGCCACAACGGACGGGTCTCAGAGAAGACCACTGTATAAACGTACGCTATGATACAGGTGCTGAAAACCTCAGTTCTGGATTTCTTATCAGCTATCTAAGCATATTCGGTAAGTTGTTTACCACATTACGCTTGCGTTTTCATATATTCACTTTTTGTTTTTGTTCTAAATAATGCGCACGTTTATTTCGATTAACCCAGCACAGTGACGCTACTGCTAGGATGTGCTCTATTAATGATTTTGATTCGTTGTCGTCGGATAAATACCTACCCATGCTTGCACAGTTTAATAATTCAATAGTTCAATTTTACCCTTTGACGTAAACTTCAGTGCTATAATTCTGGCCTGAAGATGTGCCATTAGGCACAAAACCGGTCCCCAAATGTTATATTAAAGAATTTATGAGAAAAGGGATCTAATTTCATTTATTCCTTTAAAGACACCAAAAATTTAATCAAAAATATCAAAACATTTTTGTTTGCTAATTCTGAACAACTTCATACCCCACAGTTTGTGTCGTAAAATAAATAGAAGAGCAGGAAATCGCAAAAAACTAAATTCCATGTTAAATACCTATGTTCGCACCTGATCGTCAATAGCTATAATTATTTAATAAGTAAATAAAAATAATTAAACAAAAACTAATTGTAAAAGGATGGAAATTTATAAAATGAAACAGTTTAGAGTAGCCTGAGGTGGAAACAATTCTTTGAGCCCTCCTTTTTCCCATTTACCTCATTATATCTAATAATTACATGAGTATTATGACAATTGCTAATATAAAAAAAATTAAATTTAATGGAGCTGAAAAGTTTTATCAAGATGTCATTAAATGTTTAAATTAAATGCCTGCTCTGAATTAAGGTGAACTGTATTACCTTGATAATGTAACCACTTCACAAAAAATCGTAATTACGTGATTTTTAATTTGCACATGTGTCGTGAAATTATCAAAACAGTGTAACAACGTATAACACCATTTGCAAATGATTACAATGTCTATGTAGCAATTTAGAATAGCATTTACAAATGGTCACAGAATGTATGTGAGATTTTACAGTAGATCTTATAAGTTATTAACGTTTGAAAATTCGCAAGATTTCGCAAAATAAAAGCAAAATTATGTTTGTCGATGCCATTGGTTGTCGTTGTAACTTAACGTAATAATTTTCTATAGTGTAGAATGTCTTCACATCCTCGCAGAATTGAATGTGAATTCAATTCTCCTAAACAAGTATCATATATTGGTAAGCCACGATTATGTAAATGCAATCATAAACACCCATTAACAATAAATAAGATAAGTGAAAGTTATTCATATCTAAAATATTAAGATGGTATCACCAAACCATCGTTCCATTACCAACCAAATAATAATAAACAGTATACCTAAATAATTATTTGATTAGAGTTAGCTTTAAATAGATATTTAACTAATGGAATGTCTGAATCGGGTACTTACAAATGACAGATATTGGATCAAGTTGTTTAAAAGAAAAGATTCTATCGCAGTAAAAACATTTGTAAGTATATTTTTATGTAACTCTTTAGTATCAGTATATTATGTAAATTCTAATGACTTATATGACAATAATTATTTACTAAAAAATTTAATATTGCATTAAAGTAAATAATATTCTGCATAAACTGCAAACGATTAATGACGATGATAGCTTCAAGGTAAGTAATTGAATAAAACATTAATGTGCTCCGTTTAGACTTTTTCATCAATGATTTTAACCGGAAAAAAGCGCTTTGAAAACTAAATCGAATGTGATATACGACGGGCGTTGCATTAAAGATGAGCACCAACACGATATTATTCTATCATATACATAGGTGCGCTATGATGGTATGACGTCATCGCACGACACGGTCATTAAGGCCGAAAAGTCAGACGGAGTCATCATCGGCGGTAAGGTCTGACACGCGAACTGGACACACGCTATCCCATCCTTCCGGCCGGGTCCCGGTGTTTAGATAGGAGCATCTGCCGTGTCGTAAATTTGCTTCTACCCGTCGTCATATACCGATGCGTTATCGCATTGCATCGATCTCCTTTTTTTTGTTCTGTAGATACCTACGTCGATTTATTCGCTTCTAACTAATAATAGCAGTTACCGTTTATTACATGTAATACAAGTAGAGTAATCGATAGTGTCGTCAAAAACTTTAGTTATTAATTATTTACCTCTTTGTTGCACTTTTCTACGATGCGGCTGTCAGATTTTTATTCTATTTTTTTTAAATTAATCGAAACAATATCCTGCGCAACGTATAGACATCATTTTTTTCTGTGAGCAAAATAACAAAAGCCTAGTAGCTTGGCTTGACGCTGGCAGCGATGTCAGCGTTACGTGAAAATGTGAACATTTTCGCAACGTGCTCGCATATTTACCTGATCTTTGGACGAACCATCTACTTTTGCTGTGCACCTACCTTAAACATTCCCTGAAAATTGGCTCACTATTGTCTGCCGACCATGACGTCACGTTTACAAAGCTTGGCAACCGACCTTCAACTGACACTGTACCGACTGAATTGTTTCAACATCGGCTTGCTCATGTGTTTACTGCCAAGCCATTTCCCCATTGCCGACCAACGCTTAACTGATTTTGCTGAGCTAGAGCCAATCGATACCCAACGTTAGAAAAGTACCATTGGGTTTGTGTACCTTACTGACACTTTGCCGACCGTGGATATTGGGCCAGCCGTATGAATTGTACCAACTGATGCCAAGCATCAACCAACCAACTGAGCTACTAGGAAATATATTAAAATCAGGATATAGAACATTGAGGGTGCTTTTCTTCAGTACACATCTAAAAAAAAAATAGATTTTCACAAACTTCTTGAACATGCAATTGCGTATCTAGGGACAACTTTCTCTCGAAGGTTAACTGCCTTTCGTTACAAGAAAGGTAGCCGAATCAATATTGAAATTTTGAATACAAAACTCTAATATTTAATATATTGTAATGAGATCCTCTTTTAAAATGAATAAAATGTAAAATTCAGGGTTTCTTTGGCCAAATTATTTCATTTTCGATACCTTACTCTTCAAATGCAAATCCAGAAATCCTTTCCACTCTTGAAATCTTTGGGAACCCCGGTTTGATTTATCCAAATCCTCCACATAGTGATCCCAAATCCATATGTGGTAAAATTTTGTTTAATAGAAGGCCCAATTGCTATTGCTGAATGTTAACTTGAACTGTTTATGAAGAAGATCCCATTTAAAATATTTAATTATAAACGTTTCCTTCAAGAATTTTGGAAAAGTTGTCCTTGTCGAAACAGGATTGTTTACTTTCTTAATTATTTTTCAAAATTCTATCCATATTTACTAAATCGATTAAGTCAAATAGCACCCTTGATGTATAACAACCTTGCGATTCTATGTGGACGATGTATACATGTACTGGTAGCTACATCGAAATTATGTTGGTTACCATAAGGATGATACTAATTTTGATTGTTACATACGAACAACAGTGTGCTTGCCTTAATTTGAAATGATAGAGAAATGTAATTTTGATTTCTCGTAGCGCAAGTTATTCAATGGACTCTTTTTTTACGAAACCTATCTTACTCAATGTGTAAAACGAAGATGAAAAGTCAATCTGGTGGAAATTGAGGGGAAGAAGTCATCAACACTGCTCCGCCTCTCAATTAAAAATTAACCTAGGTAAACAATATCACAGCAGCATATATCAGTACCCTATCTAACCTTTAGGCTGTAAGAGTTTCTTTTTTCTTCTAGATGCTAATTCTCAATATGTTTATTCCAGTCTTTTCTGTTTGCTGCTAGTTTCTTAGCTCCTAACCATGCTTTTCCCTTCCTTTGCATTATCCCATGACTTCTATGATCGTCCTCTGTTCTTTTTCCCTGTCATTCTAGCTAGCAAGTTCTCTTGATAGGTATACTAGTACTCACTCTTTGCAAGTGTCCCCATCGCCTTAGTTGCTTTTGCTCCATAGATTTTCTATTGCTTTTACTTTCAATTCTTCTCTAATGTGTTGGTTTCTAACTCTGCTATTTCATGTCTTCCTCATTGTTGTAGAGTTGTTCTTAGAACTTTTGACCTCTATTGTTATTGCATAATTTATCCTAATTTAAGTTTGTACTTGTTCTTCTATGACCATAAGATTTGTCTTGGATGTAATCATATAATTCATACCATTCCTTCTAAAACGTCTTTCCATTCATTTCAATTTACTTCTACAACTTTTTCCCTTGCTGCTATAATTGCGATATTATCGCCAAATATGCACTCTGTGATGTCGACTCTTCTTAAGTTCCTATAACCGATATTTAGTGGTTTTGTGATTTGTTTTGTTTCTTTTAACAAATCATCCATAAAAATAATGAGAAAAAACGGAGTTAGACTTCTTCCCTGTCGTCCTCCTCGTTTAATGCATTCTCGACATCATGTTTTTACTTATAAGGCTACTTCTTTACAATTTATATCTCTCTTTCTTAAGCTTTTTCATATTTTATTTCTGAGAACTTTGTCGACAGCTTTCTCCATATTAATTAATGAATCCTAAAGAAACTGGTTCTCCTCTTGTTATTCTTCTATTTATGATTTCTTTAGTGGTAAAAACATGATTTTGGGTAACTAGCTTTACTGATGTTCATTAATTGTTCTATATTCTCTGATTACGGGCGTCTTAATTTTCTTCTACTGCATATCAATAGTTATGTCCTTATTCATTCGAGTACTAAATTAATTTATAAATCAGCCAAGCATTAGCTAGTGTTATAACTATTATATAGTAAAAAGTCATTTATCTTTCCTTGTTTGTTTTATCAAATCTTTTAAAGGTACTAATATAAGCTGTACAAACTTGTTCTCGTACTTTCCTGAACACACCTCCAGCCTTTTTTTCCATTTTTTTTATGCTTAGTAACTTACAATTGCCAATACGATTTCGATGTGACCTACCTAGCGCCAGTATACTCAGTTTACCCAAATACCCAGTAAATTAGTGTAATAATTGTTTGGTTACCTCTAATACCTCTACACGATCAAATAACTACATTGGCGGCCGGTTCTAAATCGGACTTATCTGGAAGCAGCATTCTCCTAACCTGAACACAGTAACAGTTTACACACGAACCCAGAGATACTGCATGAAGCAAAAAAATTAAGGTTCTATTTGTGCGGTTTAAGAGGTAGAAATTGTCTATGAAAAGTAGTTGAAGAAGTTACATGTTGCGTCCGTCTCTAAGTTCAGTTGACAAGTTAACACTACTATAAACAGCAAACTGTTGGTCATTGAATTTTTTACATTTCGAAGTAATGTTCATTTTCCCTTTGTGATTTAGTCTTTGATCTGACTTGAATATCTTTCTCATTTCACTCAGAATTAGTTGAAATGTTATTATCATTATCCGATAGCTTATATCTTATTTCTTCTGAAGAGGCTTTCTTTACCACTTCTTTTAAAATGCTTTTATCTCCCGTTTTTTTCTGAAGAGTTTGATTTTGGAACGTAGTCTTTGTTGCACTGACCATCATCGCCATCAGGTTCTAGTACTTTATAAAAATGCAGCAATTTACTTGATCTATCAAATATGATTCAAAGAAATAGTATCACGAATTAGACTGTTCTACAAATTGCGACATATTTGATACAATTCAAATAGTCAACAGCTATATATAAATTTGTTGGAAATTATACAGCTTTCAGAAGATACATACTTCTCATAATAAAGAAGCAGTTTTTGAGAATTTCAAATTATAAATTTAATCAAGAATAAACACCTCTTTAACCGTCAAATAAACAATAAATTCACAGCTGATTGAATTGTATTGAAAAGAATCATCGCGCCCTGTTGATAATTTTTTGTACTGAATTTGGTCATGATACAAACTTGAACATTGGAGAGCTTTTTAAAAGTCCTTTTGAATCTAATGGTAGGAAAGGTTCTGATTCTATGTGTATTTAAAAGCTCAAGTATCTCACTTCTCTTATTTCTGATGCACTATACAGTGAAAGATTAAGCAAGTTCGAGGCCGTCAATAATGTGTCGAAACGGTTTCTTCAAGAATTCTGCACGTTTTTACAATACTTTACAATATTTCGAAACAAAATCGAAAGAAATATATTTATCTATCTATAATTACCAAATATCAACACTATTATTTGATTGCATTTTTAATTGAAATTCCAGAAATATACGATTTTCATCGATATCTAAATGTTGGGACCGTGGGAAAACAAAATTGGACAATTGCCTGTCACGTTTGTTGATAATCTATTGTTAATATTTTCGCGAATAGCAGTGTTAATTTTATTTTGATAGTAGGAAGTACTCTTAATTATTGTGATCCAATACTGTGGAGGAATGGCGAAATCTTCAGTAGAAAGCACTGTTAAACAGTGCAGACAAACTGAAACAATCGAAATTAAAGGAAAAGGTATCGGTAGACCTACAATCATAACCGAATAAAGCCAAAGAAGCTTGGCAACATTTGCAAAGAAAATTGCAGAAGCACTGTGAAGGAAATGACGTGTTAATGCGTCCCGAGCAAGCTATCGGCTAAAGAAAAACCTCCATTAACTGCTGCTCAGAAACGAAACCGGTTGATTTGGGCAAAATCAAAAGCGAATTGGACTTTTAACGATTGAAAAAAAATAATTTTGAGGGGCGAGTTTGACGTTTGTGTAGGAGATAATCGAACACGAGTGATTAAAAGTAAAAGAGAGGATATCATAAAGACTCTTTCAAACGGACCGTTAAATTTCCAAAAGTGTAAATGGTATGGGCTTGTGCGTCTGCCAATGGTTTAGATCAATTAAAATTCATTGAGGGTGAGGTGAAGTCCACAAACCATCAAGAAATTTTGCAGGAAGAAGCGTCGATTTTATTTTCCAACAGGATATCGCGCATTTAACTGAACAATGGTTTGCCAAAAAAAAATGTTTTTGAACTTCAAGTGATACCGATTTAAACCATCCAAATTGTAGGTACGATACAAAATGAAAAATATCTAAGGAACAGTTATGAAAGAACAATTAGTGATTTAAGAATCAAATTAAGACAAGTCCAAATACCTCCTCCTGAATTTTGCCGTCAGAATGTATGCCAGCACCTATTTATATATTTATTTATTTAACTATTTCATTTTGCATTCCTACAACAACGGAATGACCTCAAAAACGTTTTAGCATAAATAACTATTAAAATAAGGAATGATAATACACACGTACGAATATACAAATCACATAAGTAACATAGTAGTAAAGTAGTTTCGATAAGTGTTAAGGATAATTTTTTTTTGATAAATTTATTGAAGTTAATCAAATAAGCTGCAGGTAATTAGAATTTTAAAATTACTGAAATACCGAGTTGCTCGTTAATGGGGGAGTTCTGAAAAGAATTGGTATGACATAAAAAATTGTTAGTAGTAGGGGACACTAAATGAAGTCAAGGAAACAAGTAAGTACTATTATTAAGCAATATATGCAGGAATATCAAGTCCGGCAGTAGTCTGTGCTTGAATAGCAAGATGTTTGCATGAAATCAGATGATTAAAGAAAGGTTGTCTTGACTTTAGATAAAGAAATCTGATGAATTTTCGTTGAACAAATTGTAACATGTTAATATAGGAGATATACTGAGGGCACCATCCAACACAAGTGTAAGACATTAGTGAGTTTACATATCCGAAATATAGAGACATGAGGCACGCAGAAGAAGAAAAATGTTTAGATGTTCTTATAATAAAGCCAAATAATTTGGTATATTTACTAAAAATAATTTACCAAGCATAACACCCCGATCCCTAATCTTAGAAACTCCGGTTAAGATATTCCCATCCAAAAAGAGTTTGTTTTCGAGACAATACTCACACAATCTGTCAGGGTTCCCCCTCGAGCAGTTATCAAGTCAAAAAGAGGTATCACGAGTTACGTAAAATTTGTTGCTTTTTCTTTAAATTAAATTATTCATTGCAATTTAGAACAAAATTCTTTGGATTTCTTAATAAACATTTCTTACAAAGTTTGACTTAATTCTCTTTCAAACAGTCACGTGTTATAGAAGAATAAAAAGTAAATAATGTTCCAACATATATTTGTTAGGGCTCGTATTTAACCACAATCCTAGATTGCTGGTTTGAACTTAAGCTCAATTGCGTTATATCATTGAATGTCGCAAACACGATGGTATTACATACTCTGTACCACACAAAAAAATATTATTTCAGAACATATGTTTCGAGAATTTGTGGATTCTCTTTGTCAACCGTTCGACCGAATGTATTTTTAAACAGGCTGTGTGAATACTTTTTTTGATAAACAAAATATTTCTTTTTACTAAATGCTTTATGTTACACATAAAATATATTTTTACTCTGTTCCTTATTTTATTCATTGCAATCGGAAAAAAATTCTACTGGATAGAATAAGGAGTGGGGGAATGTAAATAAACAGTAGCCATGCTCACCGTTTTATATTAGGAGATATATAGGAAACATAGTATTACTTGTACACCTTCTCCGCTTTTATCGCTACAGATGAATTAACGATCTGTTCAATAATAGGCGACCGTTACAAAAATTCGATATTAGAAGTTCGAGATTGACCTGATTAAGCAGAAAGGAAATACCTATCCGGAAAGCTCTTTCGCTGCCATCATCGCATCGTTTATCATTTAGGCGCAGAAAAGGAACACGTATAAACGGGGCGATTCTTTCGATTGGACGAGATCGGGCTTTCCTACTTCTTTTTTTCTGCGCGAATCCAATTCCTCGCGAGCTAGTTGATTGGCCGTACGGAGCGAAGATGACGTACCGCGAGATGGATTTCTGATGCCGAATAGGAAATACACGAATTCATTTATCACACAACACACATAAATACGCAGCTATAGGTACACACCTATCCTCTTCGTATAGTACCACCCACAAATTTGATCGCGTCAAATACAGTATTTGATAACGAATTCCGTAATATAGGAGTAAATATAGGTCAATGTAAAATATATTCACGAGTTTCTATAAAAATATTGGATTTATTCTATTTATTTATCGTGTGTCTGCCGATAAAGTAGTAGCCGAGATCTAAAGCATAATGAATACGTACAACACTAGGTCACATCATGCTTGTTTGTGGCATTTTATAATTTCTTTTCTATTCTAAACATAGTTCTTGTTACGCGTGTGGATTTTACATTGCGTAGAAAGAAATGAAACATTCCATTAGTACTAATGCAAGCTTCAGTGTAGCTCGTGAGCTTATTTTGGCAAGCCAGTCCGTCATCAAGCTAAATGATTAAAGTTGCGGTAGGCGCAGATCTACCTTATGGAGGGAACTTGCATATCGTCTAAATTGACCTATACCTTCCCCTCTTTTTGGAAGCGGGCCACAGTAATTCCAGTTTTTAAGAAGGGAGAGAAGAACCTAGTGGATAATTATAGACCAATCTCGATTTTGTCTAATTTTGCCAAGAACTATGAAATTGTCTTATTCTCCACCATATATTATTACACAAAACCCTATATTTCACCACACCAACATGGATTCGTACGAGGAAGATCAACAGTTACCGTCGATTACCCAATTTATTAGCCGCGCAAGGAAAAGTTGACGTGATATACACAGACCTCAGTAAAGCATTCGATACATTAGATCATAATGTTTTACTTCAGAAATGTTCTGCTTTTGGCTTCACTCCCATCACCTATTCGACTTCTAAAGTCCTATTTGACCAACAGAAGCAATTATGTTTTTTATAATAGATTCAAATCTTTCGAATTTAGTCCGTCTTCAGGTACTCCGCAGGGTTCGAATTTGGGTCAATTATTATTCAATCTCTACGTCAATGATTTACTTGCTTCTGTATCTTGCCCTGTTCTAGCCTATGCAGACGATTTAAAAATACTGACGCCTATTAAGAACTGGAATGACGTTATTAAGCTACAGCGTAACCTTAATACGATCACCGATTGGTTTGCCTCTTCAAAGCTGCTGGTCAATGTGAATAAGTGCTGCTACATGTCATTCACAAGGAAATTTAACTCAATTCCTTCCGCTTACTCCATTAATAGCCAAGCACTTCTGAGAGTTAATGAATTTTGCGATCTTGGAGTTATTTTTGATAGTCGGTTGAGCTTTGAGCCGCATATCAACCATCTTTGTATTTCCGCATCGAAAGTTTTAGGTTTCGTAATGCGCACATGCAGATACTTTGAGAATGTATCCCTTTTCAAAACTTTACTTATACCTTTGTTGTAAGCAAACTCGAATATGCTTCACATGTTTCGTCACCGACTTACATCTATCTACAACTCAAAATTGAGAAGATTCAACGGAGATTTCTCAAATTCTTATCCTTCAAGATTGATGGAATTTATCCAGTGCGGAACATCGATTATGGTGCTCTTCTCGATCGACATGGGATGCACACCGCGGCTTCTCGCGACAGAGTGCACGTTTTGTCTGGAAGCTGATGCGTGGCGTCCTTGATTGTCCCGACTTGCTTTCTTCCTTGAATTTTCTAGTTTCTCGCACATCTTCACGTTCTTCTCCTACTTTCTCCCTTCCCGTACCTCGAACAAGTCTGTTATCCTTTTCTGCCATTACTTCTATGTGCTGCATAAGCGGCATAGTCTACAATGATGTATTTTTTAGTAAAATTAATGGGTTTTGAGTTCTTTTTCCTTTTATTGGTTTTTATTTTGTCTTCAATTACTATTTTTAGTATTGTACGTATTTTTTGTATAATGTTATCCTGTAACTGGAAGCCGTTGGACAATAAACTATTATTATTATTATCAAACGTTAGTTTTGGTACTCTGTATGGATTTATAAAAAATAAATCGATTGTAACTGCCTTGATATCACTCTACAACACTATTATAGAAGAAATTTGCAAGAAGCATTTTCTCCTCTCGTTCACTTGAAGCTTTTAACTGCGTACAACGCGAAACCTTGTTGAACAAGCTCCATAGTTATGGAATTAGAGGTACGGTAGCTAGTTGTCGTCCTACCTTAGCGGTCATCTGCAATATGTAACTATAAGCCATATGTGTGTGTGTGAATTATCTCCAATCAGGTCTAAATCGCCATACTCACCTGTAGTACTTCATGTAGTACTCTACACTATATATATATATATATGTATATATATATATATATATATATATATATATATATATATATATATAT